>JADDOH010004930.1:0-26887 GCA_016648135.1 Agrypnia vestita
TTGAATATTTTCGGGGTTATTGTACCAATAAAATTTGATATTAATTTTTAAAGTTTTCTGTAAATTATTACATTTTTAAATAACGCAAATATTTTGCTATACACTTATATCTAAATAAATAAATAAAAATTTAATTGAAATCATATTGTAATTGTGTTGAGCCCTTTACATTTTGTAATTTTTATTTATCACACTTAAAGATCTCGAGATCTTTAAAGCAACTTCACAAAAACATCCTGGCTTGCGAAAATTACATATTATCTCACCAGAAATCTTGTCCGGAACCTCAAGTATGAGAGGCTAGAAGCATAACTACTGGACCATGATGAATCAAATAAGTGAAATATATTTAGAATGTAAAAAATATCTGCATAATAAGTTATAATATTTTATATTTATTAAATTTAGTGCTTATTTAACAACCAGAGGACGGTACCCGGCGTTGCCGGGTTAAGATACCATTGTTTTGCAAAGCCTCTAAATAATAACAATGTTTCCATTTGATCCAGTTAGATAGTGAATGAGATGTCCAGGAGAGTGACTAGGAGTGACTTTATTTGATTCAGGGTTGTAAAATGCAAATAAGAAATGCTTGATTCAGTTTTGTATAATTTTTATAAATTTGTTATTTTTATAATTTATAATATTATAAATTTGTTATAAAAATTGTTATTGTTTTTTTATATAGAATAAAATATATATAAAAATAAACCATAACAATTTTGTTTAATTGCGCATGTGTATGATTTTATTTAATTTCTGGAACACAACCAAAAGAAGATACGTGTCATTATCTATACCTATAACACTCAATGTCTGTCTGTCTATCTGTTCTCTATACAAATCTGCACCATTTATCGGATTCGATTTAAATTTTGCTTTAGGACCCGGGTAATATATATGACATTTTCCCCCTATTATTTTACCCCTTCCTCTTCCTCTGATATATTTTCGATGCAAATCTGTACCGTTTGATCGATCGGACTTAAAATTTGGAAACATATTCTTTAGAACTTGGCGAGTAACATAAGTGACATTTCCCCGCTATTCTTTAACCCCTTCCCCTCCTCCCGATATATTTTCGATGCAAATCTGTACCGTTCGATCGATCGGACTCAAAATTTGGAAACTTATTCTTTAGTACTCGGCGAGTAACATAGGTGATATTTTCTCCCTCCCCTTATACCCTTCCCCTCCTCCTGATATATTTTCGATGCAATACATACCGTTCGAATCGAGTCTTTGTTTCTCCACATACAGCTAGTAATGTATATTTTATTAGGCATAAAGAATATTTTCACATAAAAATTATCTGTCATTCTTCACTTCCATGTCTCCATAATATTTCTCAAAGGTCAAAGAACTTGAATTGATAAAGATTAATTATTACAAATAAAATAAAAACGATTATTGCAAAAGCAGAAAATGGTTTGATGCGTGTGTGTCCTGTGTCAAGATAATATGAAGAAAAAAAATTAAGGTGAATCATTTACGTACAATGAAGGCCCTTTTTAAAGCAGAAAAAATAATTGAATATTGATATTCTTCTTACCATTCCTATTTTGACCACAATGCAATGAAAATCAAATAATAAAATTGCATTCCTTTTAATTTATACTTTATACCGAAAGGAAGAGGGGAGAGGATGATTATCGGGAGCAGGGGAAAAGTATTATTTTACTATTTGGAATTAAAAGTATCAAATTTAATTTGGAGTGAATAACATTTATAACTGGGGGAGGAAGCGATGAAATGGGTGGAGAGAGTAGATGACGCCTTTATTTTTTCGAAGGGTCCTAAAAAGAAGTATGCAAAATTTGAGTCAGATCTGTCAAACGGAATAGATTTGTAAAGAGAATATATCAGAGGGTTGGTGGGGGAGTCAAAGCGTGGAAGGGATATGGGCCTTTATTTTCCCCGGGTCCTAAAGAATAAGTAAGCAACATTTGGGTAAGATTTGTAGATTTGTGTAGAGAACAGACAAATTGAGTTTTATCGATAACAATCGAATTTACAGAAATTTAACTAACCTTAATATTTTTTACAGTAAAAAAACAAAGAAATTGTTTGAGTGGATTATTGTATTCAGTCGGAGGACTAAAATGAATGAATGCATGACTTTAATAAGTATTTGGCGTGTCGCGGCTCATAAAATAATTCTCCCCCAGGTAGAGTAATTAATGTCTCTCCATTATTCCAGGTGATATTCAACAAACAACAGGCTTTGGGCCTAATAATTGTTAAATATAAGTACGCAATTCACTACGGTACCTGTAGTGGTATGTATCATATCACGATAGCAGCTTTTAAATTTATCAGAATTCATCGATTTGTAAAAAAAACGTTCTCACTGTGTCTGACTTTCAAAAGTTTAATATTTATTTTTCATTTATTAAATATATATAATTATGCTTTAATTTTTTTCGTGATTTTAAATATTAATAATTAAGTACTGCGGAAACGGTTCGTCTATATCTATAAAACTCAATGTCTGTCTGTCTGTCTGTCTGTTCTCTATACAAATCCACAAAATTTGGAAACTTATTCTTTAAGACTCAGCGAGTAACATAGGTAATATTTCCCCCCATTCTCATACCCCTTCCCCTCCCCCTGATATATTTTCGATGCAAATCTGTACAGTTTGATTGATCGGACTCAAAATTTGGAAACTTATTCTTAAGTAATTGGCGGATAATATATGCGGCATTTCCACTCTATTCTTTTAACCCTTCTCTCCGTTGATCTATTTTCGATGCATATATCGATCTGTACCGTTCGACCGATCGGACTCAAAATTTGGAAACTTATGCTTAAGGACTCGGCGGGTAACATATGCGACATTTCCCTACTATTATTTTAACCCTTCCCTTCCCCTGATATATTTTCGATGCAAATCTGTACCGTCTACCCGATCGGACTCAAAATTTTGGAACTTATTCTTAAGGACTCGGCGGGTAAAATATGCGACATTTCCCCCTATTCTTTTGATCCTTCCCCTCAGCTGATAAATTTTCGATGCAAATCTATACCATTCGAATCAAACCTTTGTTTCCCCCCACAAATTTATTTTCAACTTAATACTTAACCCGTGCAACGCCGGGTACGAATAGCTAGTTCTTTATAAGATTTTCAACTCTGACCTGTGATCTTGCGGTTTACGCCCCTCTCATATCCGCAAACTTAACACAACAATTACGCACTGTACCCACACTAACTCAATTGCAAGCTTATATGAAAAGAACTATACTCGCAGGGTCCTAAGGAATAAGACAGTTTACAGAATTTGGGTCAAATCGGTCAAACGGCAAAGATTTTCATGGAAAATATATCAGGGGTAAGGAGGAGCTAAGGGGGGGAGGGAATGTCATCTATTTTACTTGTTAGGCCCTAAAAATAAGTACGCACAATTTGGGTCAGATCGGTCGAATGGTACTGATTTGCATGTAAAATATATAAGGAGGATGAGGAGGGGTAACGGGGGAAGGAGAAATGTCACCTGTGTTACCTGCCGGGTCCTAAAGAATAAGTATGCAAAATTTGGGGCGAATCGGTCAAGCGGTATAGATTTGTATAGAGAACAGACAGACAGACATTAAGTTTTATAGGTATAGATTTAAGGAATCGTATTAAAACAAATAATATACGAAAATAGAGTATTTTTTGGAACGTGTTTTTTTCAAAATCGCATAAAAAAAGCTGAATATTCATATACGAGTACCCGTTTTGTAATGTAACTTCTTGCACTGTTGTACATTTTATATAATTTTTATAAAAAAAACAACGCATATATTTAAATGTACTAAATAGTAAAAACTAAATTTTCCGCCGAAACATTTTGTCTCACACTCCAAATATAATCCAAGTTTTAGATAAAAATTATATAGAATTACATTTTGATAAATTAGAAATCTTGTAAATAAGAAAAAGTGTTAATAGTACATAAATTGACTTAATTATAAATAAATAGGTCCGTCTTACAAATGGTTATCTTTTATATTTGTTTTCATGTTAGTACTTAATTGTTATTCATTTCCCATTTGTGATCCCGTGTGATGCCATATAACGATAGGTATATAATATGATAGGTAATACTTACTAGTTGGTCCCCTGGCTTGCAGTGGGTGGTGGTACGAATATCCCATGTCCTCTGGATCAGGGTTCACGGAGCTTCGAACCAGGGTCACCGAGGGTCCTTGCAGCGCCAGGCCAATGACATTCATGCCATTAGCGTTACCTGGAAACAGTGTGATTGACAACGTCCAGTCATTTACCAATTTTAATGGAAGCACTAAAATTATTTTTTCGATAGGTTCGAGAGAAACTTCAATACATCAGAAAGTTAGTGTTTAGCTTAGAAAATAAATGAATATTTATGTGAAAGCAGTTTTAATTCAATTTTCAGAAAGAATGTGGAACCACCCTTATTTACACAACACCCCATATAAGATCCTTCTCCGAAAACTAAATGGAAATAAATATGAACATAAAAAATTTACAGTCTTCACAAAAATGCAGAAACTTCATATGTGTATTTCATTTACTTTGAGACATTACAGAATATTAGGTGAAAAATATACATACAAAATAAAACCCAATAACACAATTATTATCTTAAGTTTTATCTGGCAACATGCATATTTATAATCAATCTATTAATGCAATGCACAGAATGTTCACATGATATGCACTGCGATTGTCTGCAAGTGGTGAACAAGCGAATAAAATAAAATTGATAACAATTATTTTTGTCACACAATATTTTGTTAATTGAAATTGAAAGAGGTTGACAAGTTTATAAAAATAAAGTGGCGAACAAGTGAATAAAATAAAATTAGTAACAATTATTTTGTCACACAATATTGTTTAAATTGATATTAAAATAAGTTGACAAGTTTATAAAAATCTCGGTTTATCAATTATTAAAGAGTGAAAATATATATTTATGTTCTTCTGTGTATAGTTATCTGAGATATTCTGCCGTATATATGTGACCTATCTGGTCTATATACAGACTATTTGGATTATACACAGAATATTCTGAAATAAAAATAAACCTGAGAACATATTCATGTTCCACTTATATTACTTGAAAATTAAACCCAACAATCTTGTTCGATTGGTTTTAAAGGATTCCAACAAAGTTTGGTTGAATTTTTAATAGGTCGTCTCATTTAAAATTTCACCCTTCTGCAATAAAGCTAGCGTGACCGCCCAGTGGAACCAACCTCATGTGTGCTTTCGTATCAGGCATGAAAATTGAAGAAAAAACTTTCGGCGTTCAGTGAGGTTACGTGTAATATGGACGCGCATGCGCACTAGCCGAATCAATATCGCATGATTATACGACGCGCATATTAGCAATTCACTATGAATATTATTACAGCACTTGAAGATCTGAATGGTTTCGTGGCCTGAGGCGCATGAATGGAGTATTGCGATCGGAATTATGGATATTTTAACAGGGTGGTTGTAGTCCTTTCTATGGTAGGCGATACGGAAGGTATTGATTGATCGAAGTAAAAAAAATCTCTCGCAATCGGATTGCAACTAATAGTTTTAGTACCTGGTGGGTCAGTTTTACTTCCCTTCGGACAGCCGGACATGAATTGATCCTTTTCTCTCACATCTTACTGAGTAAATTTATAGTTAAATTAAAACAAATTATGGAAAATTTATTCACAAAATCCGCTGTGATTTTTTAAGCACAACATAAGATCTTGGTCAAAAAGCATTGTTTAGTACATACACATAGTTGTGTCGCTGTCTATTATGGAATGCAAAAAAAAAATAGTAATCAATTCAGTGTTATTACTTACATTACTTATTTTATTTACTGTATTTGTTTTTAAAACCCAAATGTAATGTTTACTGCTTACGTAATAGGCAGTTTAAATAACCTTTTTGCAAAGAATTATTTTGCATTTATTCACATTCGATAATCTTGAAGTGCGTGCATTTTTTTCTTTGCTTTGTGTTAGAAATAGGTAAAGAAAGTACAAAATTGAACTAAATTATAATTAAAAAGTCGATGGTCTGGTATTTTTATTGAATATACGTTTACTTTGTTACAGAAAATTTGTTTTTCAGATGAATGCATATTAAAACATAAATATAATATTTTTTAGACAAGGGTATGATTAAAATGCTAAGAAAAATAGCTAGCGAAGGAATACTTTTAAAAAATAATTAAAATTTTGACATCATTGAAAGATTTGGCAGATACTTCGTGGTGCAACATTATAATTTCAAATATGTTTTAATATACTTTGTAATACACACACAATATGAGTTATTAATTTACAACTATAGTTTCGAGAGGAGCAGTCCCTCTCATCATCAGGTATAGATAATAACTAACTTAAATACAAAATTTATCAATCTAATTGGGTAGGTCAGGGGGGTCAGGGGGGCGCGCGGCAGGGAAGGGTATTTTTTTCGCCGAACAGCTCTAGGAGTGGTGAACTGGACTGAAATGTGATATTATTTATTAATGTGTTTCCAGAATTTAAATTTTTTAGGATTTCAACGGTTTCCAAACTATTCATTATCCATCGTCTATGGGAAACCGAGTGGAGTAATTTTAATTTGTGACTATCGAAAGAATGATTGGTGTTAATTATATGATTGGCAAATTCGGAAAAATTGTTATTTTTTAAGCAGCGGCGATGTTCTTTTATGCGTGTATTTAAGTTTCTAGTGGTTTGGCCTATATACTTTTTGTCACAATCTCCGCAAGTTATTTCATATATCCCACTTTTTTCTAACATACCTATTTTTGTTTTTGAATTTAGAAGAATTTTACCAATATTATTGTTTGTGTAATAAGCTGGTCTAATATGAGTAGGGAAGCAATTTGTAATTTTAATAGAAATCGGACCATTATAAAGAATTTTTCGCCAAAGTGTATTATCGGTGGTTTTAATATTTTTGCCTGAGTATAAATATGTTTCGATAAGTTTATTATTAATTTTTGATTTCAACATTCTATCTATTAACGCGCAATTATATCCATTGTTAATAGCAATATGTTTAATTATATTTACTTCGTTGTCGTAATCAATGGTGTTAAGGGGAATTTTAATTAATCTATTTAACATGGAATGGAAGCTGGCCATTTTATGCGCTGTCGGATGGGAAGACGATGCAGGAATAACGGTATCGGTATGTGTGGGTTTTCGGTAAATGTTAAATTGTAACTTATAATTATTAACTTTGATAGAGAGGTCCAAAAAATTTAAACTATTATCATCATTTTTTTCGAGAGTGAATTTGATATTTTTGTGTTGTACATTAAGGTAAGCGAGAAAAGAATCTAGTTGTCTATCGGTGCCCGTGAAGATACAAAATATATCGTCCACGTATCTATACCAACTGAGGATACATGAATTAACGAGGGGATGATCTGAATTTAACAAGTCTGTTTCTAGTTTGTTTAAAATATATCGGCTAGAATGGGAGATATTGGGGAACCCATGGGTAATCCGTCACGTTGTTCGTAAAAAATATTATTGAATTCGAAATAATTTTGGTTCGTGCAGACATTGAATATTTTTATGATTTCCTTTACAAGTTCCTCATCCAGTTCAGAATTATTTAGTAAATCGATAAAAATATTCTTTGTATCAATTATCGGGACATTTGTAAAAAGATTGACTACATCAAATGAAATTATTTTAGCGTTATTGGGTATGTGTAAATTTTGAACGCGGTTGGTGAATTCAATACTATTTCTTACGGTATGTGTCGGTTGGAAGAGATTATATGATTGTATAAGAATAACAATAAAATAACAATTTTTCCGAATTTGCCAACCATATAATTAACACCAATCATTCTTTCGATAGTCACAAATTAAAATTACTCCACTCGGTTCCCCATAGACGATGGATAATGAATAGTTTGGAAACCGTTGAAATCCTAAAAAATTTAAATTCTGGAAACACATTAATAAATAATATCACATTTCAGTCCAGTTCACCACTCCTAGAGCTGTTCGGCGAAAAAAATACCCTTCCCTGCCGCGCGCCCCCCTGACCCCCCTGACCTACCCAATTAGATTGATAAATTTTGTATTTAAGTTAGTTATTATCTATACCTGATGATGAGAGGGACTGCTCCTCTCGAAACTATAGTTGTAAATTAATAACTCATATTGTGTGTGTATTACAAAGTATATTAAAACATATTTGAAATTATAATGTTGCACCACGAAGTATCTGCCAAATCTTTCAATGATATTAAAGTGGCCAGTACGGCAAAAATGGCAAAAATGTATAAAAAACTACACATTAAATACAGAATCGTATCTCTGAACATATATTTTAATCAAAAATGCTTGAAAAATAATATTGTTCCTAAATATGTTAGTGTCAAAATCAAAAATAATAACAGCAAAACAGCTTTAAAAGTTTTAAAAAGTGCACAAAATCAGTGGATTAAAGAAGAAATAAAAACCTTTTTCATAATTCGAAATAATATTAAAATGCATTTAAAATTATTACATACAGAATTAGTGCATATTTTGCATCCTGTAGAATGGGACCTGCTCGATGATAAAGTGAGGCATATCTCAAGTATCGAAGCCTTTAAAAAGAAATGTAAACTGGATAAAAAAATATCAAATTTAATTCGTTCGAAACAGAATATTAATACTAATTTTAATCATGCTAATCTTATCCAACAAAATAACCCCCATAAATTCAATGAACGAGTTATAAACCTTTCAAAACATAAATTTACACCCGAAGAAATTAAGTTTTTAAACAACGGCCTTAAATATAATATTAAAAATAATAGTGAAAAAGCGATAATACAATTAGCTGTGGATACAGATGCTGCTCTGAAGAACGAAAAACCAATTAAATTTAAGTGTGCCGACCTGTTGAAAAAAGTGAACACATGTGTATCAAAAAGTGTCGGACGGGAACGTACCATTGTGAATAACATTAGAAACACTCTAAATTCTGAAGATTTAATTCTGACAAGATCGGACAAAGGCAACAGTATCGTAATTTTGGATAAAATGGACTATTTCAACAAAGTCAATGATTTTCTTTTAGATGATAATTTTATAATTCTTAAAACTAACCCTACATGTAAATTTCAAGATATTGTTAGACAAGTTGTTAAACACTGCCCATATCTTAATAACAATTGCGGGAACTCATTATTACAAACAAACCCCCAATCACCAAGACTTTATGGACTTCCTAAAATCCATAAAGCAAATATACCAATTAGACCAGTTGTATCATATGTTAGCGCACCAAATTATAAACTTTGCAAAACTCTTAATCATCTTATACAATCATATAATCTCTTCCAACCGACACATACCGTAAGAAATAGTATTGAATTCACCAACCGCGTTCAAAATTTACACATACCCAATAACGCTAAAATAATTTCATTTGATGTAGTCAATCTTTTTACAAATGTCCCGATAATTGATACAAAGAATATTTTTATCGATTTACTAAATAATTCTGAACTGGATGAGGAACTTGTAAAGGAAATCATAAAAATATTCAATGTCTGCACGAACCAAAATTATTTCGAATTCAATAATATTTTTTACGAACAACGTGACGGATTACCCATGGGTTCCCCAATATCTCCCATTCTAGCCGATATATTTTAAACAAACTAGAAACAGACTTGTTAAATTCAGATCATCCCCTCGTTAATTCATGTATCCTCAGTTGGTATAGATACGTGGACGATATATTTTGTATCTTCACGGGCACTGATAGACAACTAGATTCTTTTCTCGCTTACCTTAATGTACAACACAAAAATATCAAATTCACTCTCGAAAAAAATGATGATAATAGTTTAAATTTTTTGGACCTCTCTATCAAAGTTAATAATAATAAGTTACAATTTAACATTTACCGAAAACCCACACATACCGATACCGTTATTCCTGCATCGTCTTCCCATCCGACAGCGCATAAAATGGCCAGCTTCCATTCCATGTTAAATAGATTAATTAAAATTCCCCTTAACACCATTGATTATGAAACGAAGTAAATATAATTAAACATATTGCTATTAACAATGGATATAATTGCGCGTTAATAGATAGAATGTTGAAATCAAAAATTAATAATAAACTTATCGAAACATATTTATACTCAGGCAAAAATATTAAAACCACCGATAATACACTTTGGCGAAAAATTCTTTATAATGGTCCGATTTCTAATAAAATTACAAATTGCTTCCCTACTCATATTAGACCAGCTTATTACACAAACAATAATATTGGTAAAATTCTTCTAAATTCAAAAACAAAAATAGGTATGTTAGAAAAAAGTGGGATATATGAAATAACTTGCGGAGATTGTGACAAAAAGTATATAGGCCAAACCACTAGAAACTTAAATACACGCATAAAAGAACATCGCCGCTGCTTAAAAAATAACAATTTTTCCGAATTTGCCAACCATATAATTAACACCAATCATTCTTTCGATAGTCACAAATTAAAATTACTCCACTCGGTTCCCCATAGACGATGGATAATGAATAGTTTGGAAACCGTTGAAATCCTAAAAAATTTAAATTCTGGAAACACATTAATAAATAATATCACATTTCAGTCCAGTTCACCACTCCTAGAGCTGTTCGGCGAAAAAAATACCCTTCCCTGCCGCGCGCCCCCCTGACCCCCCTGACCTACCCAATTAGATTGATAAATTTTGTATTTAAGTTAGTTATTATCTATACCTGATGATGAGAGGGACTGCTCCTCTCGAAACTATAGTTGTAAATTAATAACTCATATTGTGTGTGTATTACAAAGTATATTAAAATATATTTGAAATTTATATGGTAAATTCATTTTATGCTTGAAACAAACTACATGTTTAACCTTTAATTGGATGTGGTCAGAGTCACTACAAATGAAGGAGATTATTGTCCTTGTTACAATGATCCTCGGATCTGAAGAGAAGTGTTGTACTTCTATTTGGCCCGGTTGTTTCAAGTTGGATCAAAGTTAAGCGTTCGTTTGAAGCATAGATTTTTGCATTCTCCACCAATCAGACGATCCGTTTTCGTAAATATCTATGCTTTAAACGAACGCTTACTTTAATCCAACCTGAAACAACCGGCCCTTTGTCACACTATCACAAAATGAATTCACATTAATCTTTAAAATTCACATTGATCACAGTTCGATCCTTCAACGGATCTGAAAAGGAAACTTCCCTTTGTCACGGATAGTCACAAGTGAGTTACAAAAAAAGATAAGGAAATAACAGAGATGTTTCTCCTCTCAGACCTTTATTATTTTGACACATTTAATAATATTCCAAGGGCACTACATGGCGCCCAACGTGTGACTCTGGATGCTGGGTATTGAGTAAAAAGGATGAAATGTCTCTCCTTGTACATATTTGAAAGAAAAATATTCGGTCCAGTACAGATAGACGGGGTTTTGAGAATACAATACAACGAGGAGGTCTACAATACATATTTACAATGAGCCCGAATAATACAATTTATCAAATAGGGAAGCTGCGATGGGCAGCGCACGTGGAAAGAATGAGTGAAGAGAGAATATCAAAAAAAATTCTCCACACAAGCCCCAAGGTAAACGCAGCATTGGTAGACCTAAACTCCGATGGCTGGATGGAGTGCAGCAAGACGTGAAAACTATAAGCATCAGGGATTGGAGGAGTACATGTCAGGATAGAGGAAGATGGAGAGGAATGTTGGAGGAGAGAAGATGGAGAGAATGTAGTCATCATCACTATCATCAATGGTCCCAATGGGCTGTGGAGCCATTGATGATGATGATGATGACTACATAGCGCGTTCCTACAATTTCAAATATCATTTGAGCTCTATCTGCTAGGTGGTTCTCAATCACTACCACTTTTATGTTTTTTATTTACATTTTGTGTACCATATTGAAAGAGTTCATTATACCTAATAAATTTCTAGGTATTCTATTCTCTCTGCCATCTCTGTGACATACAGCATAATGATAAGTTAGCTGGTTACTAATCAAATCAAGTTAGATGTTTATTTTAACAAAAGTTGTTGAAGTTTCATTGAAAACATTTTCGCATAATATTATGATTTTCCTTTCTTTTACTTTTTAAACAAGGTGTACACGTGGTAGCTACGTTGATTCAATTCTGCGCAACTTTCCTTGTTAACAATCTGTATAGGGTGACCAGGTTTCGGTACCAGGATATCAGTATTTTAGAAATTAATAAAAAATTAATGCAACCCAGAAAAATTATTAGGTGTACTGAAAAAAAAAAAGTTTTTTTACCTGACTAATTTTGATTGCATGTCTTTTTATCATTCTTTCTGAACAAATTCCATGGAAAAACTATACAAAAAAAAGTGCATTTACAGTGGAGGGACTTATTCCTAAGAGTTTCATCAAAAAAAATTTATAAACACAATGAAACGGAGTGTGGATTGTTTCAATGTATGCAAGTGAAAACGGGCAAGGAAACGAGAAAGTATTATCACAACAATTTATTTAATTTCATGAAAACACAAAACACAATTGAAAATTGGCATAGGCACTTAGGACTCTGACACAGTCACAAAGCAGTATTATTGAGACCTAAGAACTGGGATCTGTATTACACAATACAGATCCCAGTTCCGGGATTCGGTAAAAACTCTCGCCGGTAAAAACGATGAAATCTCAGGCAGAGAGACGCTTCAGTGACAGCTCTGCAGGGGCTGCTGATTCAGCACGCAATGTGATTTTCCAGCTTCATGCAAAATCGGCTCATCTCAAACTTTGCACAAGCTCAGTTTGGTACCGATGCAGTCCAGCACACTTCACCGCGGCGGTGATCAGGTTCTCTAGATTCATACCTACCGGACACCTTCTAGGAAGGCAAGGGAAGCGATTTCCGAAAAGATTAACCTGCCAGATGGTAACAATGCACTGCTTTTATACTCTTTTAGCGGCGGTGGGGATGACGCAATAGCGACATTTATTGCCGGGCGGCCTGTTCACCCAATTACTTCTCGGAAAGGAAACTATTTGAGAAATAACTGCTAATAGTTTAAAGGATTCTAAGCCTTTGCCTAGGCCAAAGCCTAAGGTAATGAACACCAATGCGGAATATCCAGGTGCCCATATCAACAACAAACAGGAATATTTCTGAGGTTTACAGTGACAACAACAATCAGGAATATTTCTGAGGTTTACAGTGACCTATTGAATGTTCTTCAGTGCAAAAAATGGTTTACGAAATTTAAATAGGTCTATTTTATTTCTGAAAACAATCTTCAAAAACTTTGAAAACACCTAAAATTGTCATTCATGATCAAAATGCTTTAGAAAACAAGGTCAATCCAGAGATGTCAATTAAAAATTTTCTAACAAGACTGGTTCTCATAGTTCAGTGTTCAAAAACCCATAAAAAAAATCAAAAAGGTTTAGAAACGTAGTATGTACAGGGTTATTTGGAAAACATTAATAACTTATCATGACCTAATATCAATAGTTATGGAAATGTGCGACGTCAAAGTTTGCATTTTTTTTTCAATATTTCTGACATATTTTTTGTAAAACATTGAACTATCATTACAGTAACTTGTATCAATTACGATAAATTCATTCATTTCAATACAAGTTAAATAAAATGATAAAAACCCTGAAAAATTTCCAACTGGAATGTTTTCCAATTGGAATTTGAAGGTTAAATTAAAGGGAATAAATTTTTCATAATCAATATAAATTACTGTAATGATAGTCCAATGTTTTACAAAAAAAAGTCAGAAATATTGAAAAAAAGTGCAAACTTTGACATCGCACATCTCCATAACTATTGATATTAGGTCACGATAGCTTGAACATTTTCGACTCATAATCAAGGCAGGAATATAGTCCTGCAAGGTTATTAATGTTTTTCAAATAACCCTGTATATACAGCTATCACACAAATTAAATTAAGGAACAAAACCACACGAGATTAAATGAACGCACAAGAACGAAAAATTGTAGATCACTTTTATATCCATAACAGATCTACATAGCATCATCTGATTATTATTTGATTAGATCTATGCAGCATTATTTAGACGGAAGAAAATTTAACAGAATGTCAGTAAACAATAGTGGTGATAGTTTAACAATCCTATGGTTGTGATGTATAGTGTTGTGAATACAGTAGTGTTGGTCCTGACGAATAGACGGGTACGTCTCGAAACCGGTAGACCGTAAATCTGGTAGTGGTTTTTACTAAGTTTACTAACATTCTGTTATTATGTCTAACCACAAAGTTAATGCTTTAAATATTAATAATATTAATAATGGAAGAAAATTTAATAGCATAGTGAAATAAAAACGGCTCTAACAGAGTATGTTGCATCAAAGCCTATTTTCCAAAATCAGGAATCAAAAAATTGCTAGAATGATGGAGGAAGGTCGGATCTATCGATGGAGAATACATTTTTTAGTGTAGTTAAAAAAATTTCTTCTTAATTTTTTTGGGTGCAATAAAATGGAGAGACAGTGTTGAAACTCTAATAGCTGGTCACCCTATCTGTGTATGGCTCAGGGTAATATTTTAATAAAAAATATATGAATACGTTTAATGACGAGATAAACGATAAATGAATATTTATTGTTTATCCTAATTAAAACTTGAATATTTTACCTAAATTAAAACTTAAGTATTTCACCTAAACTACTACTTTTGATAAATTACATCAAGGTTCAGTTATCCTAAGTAATATGTACAAATAGTTAAAAAAAAATAATTTTTAAGTGGGGTTTGAACGGTGTTTCCTTTGTCTAAATATAGAATCAATGGCTCAATAAATATAAAACAATAATATGTAATGTAAGATACCTTCACTAATCCCGTAGCTTGCCATTTGTCGACAAAAGCGTACATGCCCACTCCGATGAGCAGACCACCAAACAACTGTTAACAGGAAAGGTGACTCATTAGCATCAAAAGTTCAATAACATCACGATGGCTTGACCATTCATAGACGCCAAACAATACAATATCGCACACACAATACAAAAGAAACTTACCCAAAATATGAAGTTGAGTAAAAATATCATGTACTTCACACATGAACTGACGTACGTAAAATTATTAGTCCTTCTTCGATTCATTTTGACAGATAACTACTTTATTGTTGTTTGAAAAAAACCACACCTTTCAACCCACTTTAGTGAAAATGTTAATAATCAAAGTGTTAAGCTTTGTCAAAATGAAAACATTGTTACAACGTATTTAAGATATTTTTTTCTTATTTGAAGAAAATCTTGTTGAATATTGAGAAACAACATAATTTATCTGTCGACGAATACATAGAATTGCATAGAATATAAATATATACGTCAAAAGCAAGAAAGGCGGTATTTACATGCGCGGAACACTTAATAATCCCATTTCAGTGGTAGCATCATTCTCTATCTTAATTTTAACGAAGGAAAATTTAGTATGGAAAAATAAATTGTCATCTGGCAGTTTTTTGGACGACGAGCTAGAAGATCTCCAAGTCTATATTCTAGGATAAAATTTTGTATATACGCTAAAAAAACCTCTAAACTAATTACTCTTAAACCTATTTTTGAGTGAAACAGAAGACAAAACGTAAAATCGTTTGAATGTATGAAAATCTTGTGAAATAATTTTAATAAATGATCTAGAGATTAATAAAATACGATACAATATTTATCTATTGCTTTAGATTCATTGATTAAATGATTTTAATTCGTTTTAAAATTTGACAGATGAGTGCTATCAAATATTAAGATCACTGATTGGCTGATGCCGGTGCTCAAAACCAATCACATACTAGTATTCTCGAGACCTGCCTAGTTTATAGCCCCTGTGCTGTCCGTCATTATTGCGATCGCCATTTTGCAATAATGTAAGCCAAATCATCAGGTAGCTGTTGGCTTTGACAAATTTCTTAATTCGTTTACATGTTTTCTTAAATACACATAAGAGTTTTGGCCTTATTTTCAAAATGGATAAAATTATTAGTTTGTGGAAGGTGCGGGAACTCGCCGACAAAGTGTGAGTATTCTAAATGTTTTCATTGTAGATTAACGAATATTTTCCCATCTGGGCCGAAAGATCTGACATAATTGTGCACTTTCGCTTTCGTTTATCTTCATGAATGGGTGTATGATGTAATTTATTGTTTATTTCCGATTATTGTCATATCTTCTCGCGATTGTTATGCGAAACCATTTTCCCAACAATGGGTGTGTTCGACTTCTATCGACATTAGTTGTGGCAGAACACGTCAAGCTGGTTCCCCTCGCTCTTACAATTATACGTGTATTAACATTATCTGCATTCGTTGTTTACAGGGCACGCTATATTTTCTCCAGCTCATAAAAATCATGCATTTCATGATAACAATATGTTACATACATATATACACTACAGTTGCTAAACACGATAGACCTGCAATCAGACGTGTTGTAAACATAATAATCTGTGCTGTTATTAGAAATTAACTTGTCGTATTTTTTATGTATATTAACAAAAAACTGTTTATTATTCAGTTTTCGTGCCATTGACAGTTCTTAAGCTTATTAACTTTTCAGTTTTGCACCAAACTATAATTTTTTATTTTACACAATTGAATGTGTGGCATCAACTATTGTGAATAAACAATATTTTGAAGCTGTTAACGACATAGCGACATATTAATAGGCATATATTAAAAAGAGAAGATTCAGGACATCAGAAAGACAATATAAATACTTAACTAGTACTTTTCAAACTTTTTTAATTTCCTTTAAGGCCAAAGCCTATCAAAAAAAATCTAAAACCTAAAAATAATTTTTCAAAACCACAAATACATAGTAAGCTCAGGGTAAATAATGTTTTGAAGATGTCTAGAGGTGTGTCCTCTGAGAGTCGACGAATTAAAAATCTTTCATTTGGAATGATTTAAATTTTACTTTTTTTTTTTAACAGAATAATCTTTACCTTGGTTTAGAAAATACGTCCACGAAAAAAAATGTACTATATTAATTAACATTGATTTGATTTGAATGTAATGATTTTGAAATTCAACATTTTAAATTCCCGCCAAAACATGTCATTTCACTAGCATGAAATGCTAGTGAAATGCGTCACAATTAGGGTTGCCACCTTTTTTGTGCAAATAAAAACATTGGTTATTAAAGGTAGAAAGAAAGTACATTATGTCAAAATAAAGTACGATTTATTTCACTTTTTAATTTTGCTTAAAAACATATTTTTCATTATTTTTAGCAACTTTTAACAAATAATTATCACTACTAAATAACTGCACAGCATGTTTACAGTCTATATTATTAAAGTAAATAAGTCATTAATTTTTATCAGATTCAGAGACGCTTTGTTTCTTTCGTCTCGCCATTTTTCATCACAGAAAAACTATAAAACCAATTAATCGTATTTTAACTGCACTCAATCCGCCTTACACAAAACAAACAAGAATTTTTTACAATGTCATTGACTATATTGATATTTGAGGTTAGGTTGCATTATAAAACGGGGATAAATGCGGAATAGGGCGTTGGGAGCTGTCAGATACGTGAACTATAGTGATTTCCATAGATACGTGTAAAACTTCAAAGGAAAAGGCTGATTTGTCAAACTTACAAACGATTTTTAAATTGGAATTACATTATTATTTACAAGAGTGGGACATTATTTTATGGACATTTTTGGAATCAGGACATTCAATTGTACCGGAAAAATTGTTAATATTTCATATCGCTCCCAACGCCACATTCTGCATTCCACCCAAAAAACAAGCGTTTATGTGGCGACCGCCACAGGGTATGTCGTCAATTATCAAACCTATTCGGCAACAATCGATAACGTCATCGACCCCGGTACGTTCCGTTTTACCAAAACTTTTGTTCCGTTTTACCAAAAATTTCTACCATCAATTTTTTTTTGTATGTTATAAGTAAAATGAATCCCAGAGAAATCAAATCATGCGAAATAAAGTATTTTCGCGTACTTTATTGTTCTCATAAAGTATAGAGTATAATTACCTGAAATAACGTACAATACTTTATAATACAGTACGGGTGGCAACCCTAGTCACAATTGTATGGTACCCAGGTATACAAATACTACAGCACGATACCAAATGCGCAAATTGATACGTCACGATCAATCATGTACATTTTAATAAGTTTGTATTTTTAAAGATTTTTATAATAAAAATTATGAATAAAAACATTACCCCACATTATCCATACTGATTCACAGAAAATAATTAATATTTATGAATCTATTTTATATATTTTCATCGCTATTTGTAATATGTGAAATTACCGTATTGTGTTTCTTTGCAATTCTTGTACAGCAGACTCCTGACTATCCGGGGTCGGATTATCCGGGATGCAGATTAACCACGATAAATTTCAAATGTTTCAGTGTTCATAATGGCCAAAAAATTTTTTTCATATTATATAGTTTTAGTACATTTTGAGTTAGGTCATTTTTACTTCTTTGCAATAGAATGCGTAATGTATGACGGCATATTCGCTTGACGTCAACTGTCAGGGGTGCCATAGTTTTTACAACACTTGCGCAGCCAAAGCGAAATATTTTTATATGAAGAATTAAAGCTGCAGGGAAATTTTATTGCATGTTTGGATGTTTAACGTGGTAAAATAAAAAAATGAATCAGTGACAAACTGGCTGCAGAAGAATTCAACTCCCAAGTTTTAAGCATTTACATTAATGATATATGATTTTCTTGAATTTGAAGAAAAACTGTTGCCAAATTTGGTAAAAAATTAACAGGTGCAGGATGTTGATGCGCATAATTATACAATCAGCACGTTATTGGAACAATTCAGATAAAATTTTAACTGATCAAAGTATTTAACGATGAGCATATTTTACAGATCAGAGAATTTATAGCGCAACCTGTGTCAATAATGGTGAAGTTAATTGTGAGTTGATTTCTGCGTAAAAATTAACCATGCTATCTAAAATTCCCCTTCACCTCCTTTGAGTGATTAAAATTCCTACATTCCACAATAAAAAAAGTTTTTTTATTGTGGAATGTAGGAGCGAGGAGAGGGCAACAAAAACAGAGGGCAGCCGCAAATCCCCTTAAACACCTTACCAATGTAGTGTAATGCTGGTGGGCCGTAGGCACACAATTTAAATTACATTTTTACACAAATCATTGTATGCGTGCCTTTTGCACGGGACAGTTTTTAAGAATTGGTTATAAACAATTATAATTGTTGTTCCTGAGGTCCCCATTGAAAGCGCTTAGGCTTAATTATTATTACTCAAACAGTAGATTAAAACTTAGTGTTTAAATAGAATGGTTTAAAAAATGAACTTTCACTCTATTAAGGGGTTATATACAGTCAGGAGGCCCAAAAAAACCGGATTTTTCAAGAATTTTTTCTGAGAAGACTTAAATTTATTAATGTGAAAATTTGTACACATACTATGGTTACTTTTAACTGTATTTTAACATTTTTGTATTTGTAAAATAATAATTTTGAAAGCTGCTATAGCTGATCTTCAGGAGCTCCTCTCAAAAAAGATATCTTGCGGTGACAACGATATCTCTTAACTGGATCATCTAAAATGAAAAAACCAAACGGATTTCGTCAAAGTAATGTATTATCTTGTAATTAATCGAAGGAATAAGCAAAATATTTTTTTTTGACAAAATGGCTACTTCTCAAAAAAAAAAAAAAACGATTTTTGACCAAAATTTTGGCCTTAAATTGTGTATAAAAAAATATATATCGGCGAGAAAAAACCTTTGATTAATTACTAAAAAATATACTTATGAAGCTTGTGCTAAAATTTGAGACTGATCGGTTTAGCCGTTTCCGAGAAATCTTTGTCAACGATCTTAAAGAGACAGTTTTGAGAAAAAACGGCTATAAAGTGTCAAAAGCGCTTTACATAGAGTAAAAAACATTTTTTTCAACTTACATCGAGTCGTCTATTCCAGGGCCATACTTTCACTTTAGTCATCTGAATACATTAGAAGGGAACATTTACAATAGACAGGTAAAGAAAAGGTACAGCGTTTACAATAGGTAGGTAAAAATAAAAGGGACTGCTCTCTAGGTGAGCGCTGGCGCTCCGGCCTCGTGAAATCTTACAAATATGCGCGTAACTTTGAAAATAATCACCGGATTGACTTGAAATTTTCTGTGTGTTTACTTAAATATGTGTACATTACAAAATTTAAATAAATAAAAAATCGATTTTTTGAAAATTCTAACTGACCCCTTAATGAACCCCTTAATGAAACAAAGTTAAATCTAATTAATTATAATTGAAACAGAAAATTTAACAAATAATGATTATATACAAGATTCACTTCCTAAAGGAAACATTAATAGTTATTGTAATGAGACTAAAAGGAATTATATCATCTACAAGAACAATAGAACATCTACAAGAATCCTGGAAGATACGAGAATCTTCTCCTAAACACTGGAAAGGTCTAGGATGTTCGATACCTCGGTACACAGATATAAATACGGGGCCAAGTCGCGTTTTTATTGTTGAACGCGTTTGACAGTCGACAACCGTGCGATAACTCAGGCAAATATTCTAGTGAAGTTCCTACTTACGTAGCGAAATAAACCTAAGCGAATAATATGTGTGAAAACTGGATGGAATGTTAAATCGATGAAGTGTCTATTTACAAGTGATAAATTACGAAACAGTGTAATTTAAAGAATAGCGTTAAGTGACTTTATACAGTAAATAATTAATAAATCTGTAATTAAATTTCATTGTTTTCATTCATTCCTTCCGCAGCCATGTCACGCGTAAATATATCTAAATTAAAATCGCTTACCATATTGAAAAACTACAACACCATAACATCCGTGGTTTATCCCTACTTTATAATGTCCTTTTCAATCCTCGCTCACCACAGTCTACATTCTACTTTCTATTTAATCATGACCTTCCACTCCGTTCAGCTGATTTTCACCATTCCACTATCCGTCCCCATTCATAATACTGAATTCTTCAGCTCTTCATTCGAAATGCAGTCGGCTAGGCTGTGGACACTGCACAGATGTCACATCATCACAAACCGTAACAATATTCAAAGCAGACTAAATGAATTTTACCTTTCCCAAAACCTTTTTAAACCCTTCTTGTCCCCATCCATCTTCTACTTGGCTCATTATCATGGAGCTAGCCCTTATCACTATAACATTGCGCGTGGGAAATATTTTTAAATGGTTATTTATTTATTCATTTAACGCTTCTCACCTATTACATACAATACTGGTAAGGTAACACAAAATTAAACATCAACATAAGTCACAGCATGTGTTAGCAGCATTATGCATAGGTACAACTACCATACATCACACAAAACATCTTCCAAACCCCATCAACAACTGACATCGAGACCATGAAAGCCAGCGCACAAAAACAACCAAGATGTTGACAGCTACCGAGGAGATTATTGGAATACTTTCTTCCACATACAACTCCTTGATTCCACATCTTTAAGTCCTAATAGACCAAGTCTAGTTATCCCTCAATACACCTTTTAAAAAATGTTTGACTATATTAATGTTGGTGGCAAAAAAGTCTAGCAGCTCATATCTGTATGCTAGTCCAGGAAGCCTTTGCAGTGGAGAATTTAAACTAGTTTCGCTGGATGGAACACGCAAGCAGATACATTCTAACAGTTGAGGACAGTCGATATTTCCGTGTCTTATTTTGTGTAAAAAGATATGAGAATGTTGTAATCAGTGTTACTCGACGCTATGTTTGGTTTATAATTGTTAAATCTAAGAAATTTATTTTGGACTCTCTAAATTAATCGTGTGAACTGCATAATGAGGGCTCCAAAGAACTGTATTCAATTCTAGTACTTGTTTAATAAGGCTCTTAAATAATAATATAAAAATTTCATTTTCTTTAAATCTTTGCTTAATCTAAGTAAGAAACCTAGAGTTCTTAATCCTCTATGAACTGTGGATATGGGTCTTGATGTTATACAGAATTTTGTCATTGATTGGAAGATGGTACGTATTGTCAATTGGCAACAAACCCGTTTCTGTATTGTTGATAAATAAATAACCCACAATAAATATGTATGTTAAATAAAAACAGGGACCCTTCTAGCCAAATTAAATGTTGTATTAAGCAAGCTCGAAATGCATTCTTGCACAACAAGAAAGCATAGTGCAGCCGTGACCTACATTTTAATTTGTGAATGAGAATGGCGCAATGCGTTTTCTGTACTTTTATTGAAATGGTATTCTGAAACAAAGTTAAAGTGAAACATTTTGGATGTCGATACACAGACTACTAAAAATTAGCCAGGTTGGTAGGGTCACTAATTATAATAGATCGAGTGCCATTATTACAGGCTTTTATTTAAATCTCTTTGTCTGTTTGTTGTGGTGGAATCTTATAATTGATTTTCACCAACTTCCCCACTAGCTAGAGCCCTGAAACTTTCAGCATTTACGTAAAGTGGGCTATACATTATAAATTATTTTTGACATGATTTGGTCATTATTTCAATTAAAATGAATAATCATGTCACTCACATTTAAAGGCATTGGAACAGCGATATGAAGATAAACTCGAGGAATTAAAATTACCAACATTTAAACCAGGGTTCTCGCGCTTCCTTGTAGCGAAGTAGGCAAGAGTGAGACGCGAATATAGTGTCACACACTCACAATCACACACTTCCCGCACACTCTTCGCGTATTGTCGAGTCTTACTCACAGCACTGTTTATACGCCGCACACTGGCACACGTTTGATTGAATTGGTGAAATTATTTCCGATTTTCACAAAATACCTCTGATGAACCCGATAAATTCTGATAATTATCAAAATTATTTTTTAATTCAATGTGTAAATATATTATGGAGGAATACCTAAAATCTTAACCCGGTATTTATTATATTTATAGAGATCTTAAAGGTTATTAGAAGCAATGTGTAGTAGTTACGCATCGTAGGGAACAGAGGGTTAAAATAACAAGAGTAGACTGAATGCGGCAAATGCGGAGTCATAGACATGAGCGTGGAAAATCTTTGTATAATAGTGTGGGGAACCTAAGAATTAGAAGTTAATGTGGCGTTGGCTGTAGCGTAATAGAAAAAAGAAAGTATTGTGACATGGTTTGGCCAAGTGGAACAAAGAAGCGAGGAAAGGATGGTAAAGAAATTAATTAGGCGAGTATTGAAGATAGCATCCGCGGAAGACCTGGCATAACCAGATAATCAAATATTGGAGGATGACTGTTGGAAGCTTCAATAACTGAAGAGCGTGCATGAGAAGATGTATGAAAGTGGACGAGGCCAAAGTGGTGTGCCAGTGTGGTGGCCATCCTCTCTGTCTACCAGGGGCGTGCAGTGAAAACAAGAAGCATGACTTTTATTTAAACATAATATATTTGCAAAAAAAAAATCAAAATTAAATATTTATCCGGCGGAAAATTACGAAATATTAAAATCTGAATAATATGTTAATTATTGTGATAGAAATACAGTGAAACTCGCTTAATAAATTCACTTTTAATGAGTTTTCCCGCCAAATAAGTTTAAATTCTGCGGTCCCGAAAAAGTCCCATACAAATCCCATATTTTTTTTAGGCTTAATACGTTTTCTGCTTTTGTTCGTTTCTCGCCTAAGTCGTGAAAATATTTATAGCCGAACTCAATTTATTCATACAAATAAATCTTCATAATACGTTTTTCGGAAGACGAAATTTTGATAAACATTCCTAAAAATGAAAAATAGGCACAAAAAAAATTATGTGGGTTTGGCGGCATCACAAAAGTTCTAGCCTCTGAAAAAACCCCGTAGTATTTGAATAGGCTAATGAAATAATATTTAATAAATAAATCTATCCGGCGATAATTTTTTCAAAAGCAATCAACGTCGGCACAAAATAAATTCGCCCAAACGAAACTGTTTTCATTTTGGTTGTATTTCTTCGAGGAAACAATTGGCAATATTAATTACGTAATATCTCCTATTGTTTTCTAAGGCCGGCGTCACACTAAGTGTATTTTCCGTCGCGTCTTCGACGCCGCGGAACGCCGCTACTATGCGGATCATCAATCGTTCCGCCGCCGCCGGCGGAACGCTCGTTTCGGTTCCCCGCCCGCGTAACTTACGTCAACGTGAAATCGGTGACGTCGCGTCTCATGTTTTTGATTGCACCGCACCACATTTGACAGATTGTCCGCAAGTGTGTTCGTTCTCCGCGCAGTCCGCCGCGGAATATAGTAGGTATGTGACGGCTAAATTCGGTTGCGGATTTTCACGCCTAATAAGTTTTTATTTGCTGGTCCCTTGAAAAAGGTATTAAGAGAGTTTCACTGTATTGCGAGATATAGCTCTTATTTCGGTTTCTTTTCAAAATAAACGCTTAGAAAAAGTCATGCTTCTTGTTCTCACTGCACGCCCCTGCTGTCTATCCCTGTAGGAAATAGAGTGATAATTAGCTAGTTAGTTACTTAGAAAATAAGTCAAATGTTTGCCAACATGATTGCTAAATTTTTTTTAATGGACAAGGAAAAGAAGAAGATGACTGAAGTTACGAGTTACTGATTTGTTCAATAAGGTTGACCATCCCTGATCCTAAATTGAAATTTTCTAATAAATTTTATAATTGAACGGCGTACTTTTTTAAATTCGACAAAGCAGAAGAAATATGTATTTATATTCGAAATATACACACATAAGGACTGTAGAATATCATTCGCCAATCTAAATTCAATCAGCCTGACGCAGTACAACAATAATTGCGAGTAAAATTGAATTTTTATGAACAACATACATGGCCGGCCTCGCATAAACATAATGGATTCGGATCATAATCCAGCGAGAGGCTGATGATTAGCAGAGATTGGTTATTAAAAATAAAAGCCGTTGTAAATAATGTGTATTATTTTTTATTTTGTACAAATATTGATTTTTCACATATGACGTTTTTTATAAAACTCAACATAGAACTAAACAAAAATGGCAGAATGTAAACGCAAAAAGTCTAAAAATGTTTTTTTTTTAGATAGTATTTTAGTAGATGTAATAGAAATTATTCCATTAGATTTCAATTTCAATTTCAATTTCAATTTTTATTTATTACATAATATGTACATTACAAACATTCTGTTCAATGCATACATATTATTAACTTACATCTAAAAATATACATATACACATATACATAAACACATATGTATACATACATACACATATACATATACATACATACATATACATATTGTGTATTAAAATACTAATTTATTATTAAACAATTATTAAACAATTAGAAGTGACCTGTATAATCTGGTCAAAGGTGTAGGAGAATCCTGCTTCGGAAAACCCCCTCAGACACATGGAATATATCAATATCCAAAGCGATCTTGTTCAGCATAGCTGTAGCTTTTCCAACAGGCATAACCATCGGCAGGTTGGTCCTGTATATTGGAATGTGAAACAATCTATGCTGACGATGTCTAAGGTAATTATCAGGAACATACAAACCAATGCTCTGCATAATTTCAGTATTGTCGATCATACCGCGCAACAATCGATAAAAATGTGTAATCAAATACACATTCCTTCTAGTCTCTAAACTATTGTAGCCAAGCATACCCTGGAGAAACTCGGTTGGGTAAAGCCAAGGATAATGCCCGTACTCTCTCATGTAGAGATATCTCAGAAACTTCTTTTGGACTTTCTCCACCATAAGAGAGTACTTGCTCTCATGTGGCCCCCAGATCATCGAGCCACTCTCGAGTCTACTCCGCACCAAGGAGTTGTAAAGAGTTCTCAGTACGCGGGTATTCTCGAAAACCCTGGCAGTACGCAGAACAAATCCTAACATTCTCAGAGCATTACCACTGATCGTCTCTATGTGATCATGAAATGTCAGGCTGCTTACAAATTTAACACCTAGATCTTTAACATTCGATGTTCTTGTCAGATTTTGGTCGTTCATTTTGTAGCGAAAAAATAGAGTTTTTTGGGCCCTAGTGAAGGATGTAACCGAACACTTGGAAACATTAAACAAAAGTTTATTTCGTCTTCCCCATTCACATATATTTGATATATCTGTTTGGAGAAGATGAAAATCGTCCAAAGTTGACACCTTTAAGAAAAGCTTTAAGTCATCCGCAAATAACAGCAAGCGCGAGTTTAAAATTACATTTTTTATATTATTGATAAAAATCGAGAACAACAATGGACCCAGGTTAGATCCTTGCGGGACACCCGAGAAGGTATAGAAGCACTCTGACGCGAATAGACCGTAGGAAATGTATTGGTTCCTATTTTGGAGGTAGCTCGCCATAAATTTTAGCATACCATCCGAGAAACCAATCTCATACAACCTTTTCAATAAGACATCATGGTTGACTGTATCAAAGGCTTTGGCGAAGTCATTATATGAACAGTCTACCTGATGTCCCGCGTCCAGAGCTTCCGTGATATAATTTGTGAAAATCATCAGATTGGTCTCAACCGAGCGGCCCTTCCTGAATCCATGTTGTTCATCAATTATAAACGGCTCTACTCGGGAAGCGACGGTTTTACTTATTATAATTTCAAATACCTAGCTGGTGCAGAGAGAACAGCTACAGGTCTATAATTTTCTACGGATAACTTAGAACCACTCTTGTGTATGGGAGTAACTTTTGACGTCTTCCATGTTTCCGGGAAGACCCCTGTATTTACAGAAAGATTAAACAAAAAACATAGCGGTTTTTTTATCAGTTCCACACAGCCTTTTAAGAAGAATGTTGGAATGAGATCTGGCCCAAGAGAATGGGTATTACTTAGATTTTTAATAGTGTCGGCCACATCCTTTTCATTGTTATATTGAACATCAATAGACTGTGCACCGATCAGAGAACATGTTTTAGCAAT